>JAVQMF010000055.1:24230000-24237500 GCA_032878935.1 Erythrophleum fordii
TCGAAACAAACGAAAAGGAAACGAAAGACGAAACATAAATCATGGATCAACTAAGCCCTCTCGGGGACTTGCTTAAGAATAAGAAAGAGGAATCCTATGTAAATACCATGGAATAAGGTTTGGTCCTATTCATGGGGATTCTGTAAATATTCCATTCCAAAAAGAGAAAATTCGAAACAATTGGGATTTTTTTTGGAGATTGGATGCAGTTACTAATTCATATCCCCTTTTTTCTTTTCGTATGATTTTGTTTACTATACCTGCTACTGTAGCATTATAAACATTATTATTACTCTTGCTCCCGTCGGGATAAATCTGCCCCCTTCCCCTGTTCCCGCCTACGTATATGGGATATTTTAAGAAGTGAACATCTTTTTTAGTAGTGGGATCGGGGACAAAATGGGAAATGTGATCTCATTATATTTCTGACCAGGAACAGGGCCTACCACAAGAATATTTTTTTTAGTGGGACGATAGCTTTGAAAAGACAGATTACCTATCTTTTCTTTAATCTCAGGCGAAATACGATCGGGGGGAGCCAATTGAAACCCCTCCGGTAAAATAAGAACAGCCCCCACATTCAAAGCCCCCCTTTTACCATTAGCAAGAACTTGTTTCACTTGCATATCATAAGGAATTCGAACAACTGCTTCAAATACAGTATCAGGAAGTACCGCTTGTGGAACCTCGATATCCACGGGCTTATTAGCTAAATGGCAATTGGCACATACAATACGGCCAGTTGCTTCTCGCGGATTTTCATAACCCTGCTGTGCAAAAATGGGATATGCATTTGAAATGGGTGCTCGAGTTATTATATATATCATGAGCGATACGGAAATGAATCGAGTAATCTCTTCCTTTATCCAAGAACAGGAATTTCTAGTTTGCATGGTCCAATCATTGATCCTGAAAAGTTCTACAATAAAATTAGGTCGGTCACTGGTACAGTTCCCTATCCATGATTCTGCTATGTACTGAAAAAATTTTACTGGAATATAGGAGGAATCCCCTGGATGGGTAGGAAGAAAAAGAAAAGAATAAGTCAATTTTTGAATGTTTGGCTTTTGTACAAAATAACAAACTTTATAATTGGATCAGTGGATCAATTTTTTAGTCATTCATTGAATGATAAATCACTATAAGTGACGGAGATACACGATTTAAATAACGGAAAATCCAATATTTAAAAATTGTATCTAGAATGACTGGAAAAGTGGAAACAAGACCGGATATAATTTGATCATTATGAGCAAATCCAAAATCTTTATAGACAGAACCAATCATTAGTTCCCAACCATGGGTCGAATGGAATCCTATACATAAATCAGTTAATAAAAGAATAGAAAAAGCTTTTATTGTGTCGCTTAAGTTATATAGGAATTCTTGAACCCAAGAGTTAAGAATAATAAGTTCTTGATTACCTAGAATAGAATAACCACTTAAAATAACGAAACAGATTATATTTGTCGAGAAGTGCAAAATCGTATGGATACGATCTTCATTGTGCGTCTTGATCAATTGGATTGTTTCTTTGTAGATTCCGATACGAAGGTTTTGTAGACGTGTTTCCGGGTATTCCTTTATCATTTCATCCAAGAGTAACAGTTCCTCTAATTCTATGAATTTTTTTAGAATACTCTTTTCTTGAATATCATTCAAGAAAATTTCGGATTGCCTAGTATTCGACCAATTAGTAACCCAAGATTCCATATTTTTCTTAAATGAGAAAGAGATCCACCAGGGCAAAAAGACTATAGATGTAAGATATAAAAGGGGAATGAATGCTTTCTTTTTTGCCATTTTTCGTCTTTAATGAACTCAGCTTCACCTCATTCGTCAACTCTATATGATAAGAATATTTCTATCATAAATGGTGTAAAAGATTAAATAAATATAGTATGCCCTAATCCGCATATTTTTTTTTGTTTTACGCCTCATAATTCCTCCTCAGCCAGGCTTGGGCACAATAGCAGAGCAAGTAAAGTATTAGTAGCATAGCAAAAATGCCTTCCTTGTCATTAATATGTTTGCTCTCGGTAATTATGGCCTCTCAAGAGAATTGATGACTACATCAAAGATGCACTTGCTAGTACTAATACATTTGAGAATTCTTAATTGGTTAGTTTAAATAGCCCCAAACTGTGGAACAAAGGAGTATCTCGGACCTACATCGAGGTATTGACGATGATTCTCAAATATCACATAACAGAATGGGATACGATGAGATAGAATGCAATAGAAAGTTCTTTTTGAATCTACATCTTCAAAGTGACTCAATTTAGAGATGAATCATTAAAAAAAAAAAGAAGAATCACATTCTACCCAATATTATATACTCTTAAATAAAAGGTTTCTCAAAAAAGGGCAATCTTTATTTTGATATACAATTAGTATTCAGATATGATATATATCATGAATGGATATGCTCTGGGATGAAAGGATTCGAACCTCTGAATAGCGGGACCAAAACCCGTTGCCTTATCGCTTGGCCACACCTTATTTTTATTTGTATTCAACACTAATAAACACTATTATTGGTATTGGTTGTTCGTCAATTCCAGTCCAAATATCTAAATATCTATAGAATAAATTGTTGCTAGAATTTTGATATGTCTAAATATAGAATTAAACTGAAATTATTGATCATTACATAGAATTCAATTAAGATATTGCATGAAAGTATGATTTCTTCTATTTTTTATTTCTTTTTATTTCAGAATGGAAAGATTTTGAATTGGATAAGTTCAAATCAAAGAAGGATTTTTGGAGTCTACTTTTTTTATTTAATTCATCATTTTATTCGTAATTAATTTGATTTTTTTTATTTATTATATTTCTTATTTTTATTTTCAATTTTTTTTATTTCTTTTTTTTAATTTATAAATAGTATAAATCATAAATGAAATAAATAACAACAAAAAAAAGAAATTAATAAATTAATAAAATAAATTAAAAATTCATTTATTATAAAATTTAGAATATATTAATAATATTAACTTAATTTTAATTAATTTAACTCACAAAAAGAAAAAATACAATTATCTTAAAGAACAAAATGTTTGTTATGCTTAATATCTTTAGTTTGGTCTGTATTTGTATTAACTCCGCCCTTTATTCAAGTAGTTTTTTCTTCGCGAAATTACCTGAAGCCTACGCTTTTTTGAATCCAATTGTAGATATTATGCCAGTAATACCTGTACTCTTTTTTCTCTTAGCTTTTGTTTGGCAAGCTGCTGTAAGTTTTCGATGAGATCCTTAATTTGAACCGCCAAATAGAAGAAGGCAAAATTTAACTAAAAAAATTAAACATTATTAGAAATCAAGTTATTGAATATTTGAAATTCCAAACTACCCGTTATCCAATAAAGACCTAAAATTCCCAATAATAAACAAAAATCCCCTACCCATTAGTTACAAACGCTTTTTGACAAGCATTTGCCGCAATAGGGCGTGTGAACCAAAAACCTATTAATAGATAAGAACACATTCCAACCAATTCCCAAAAAATATAAATTTGTATCAAATTCGAACTAGTAACCAATCCCAACATTGAAGTATTAAAAAAACTCATATAAGCAAAAAATCTCAAATATCCTTCATCATGAGACATATAATTGTCACTATAAATAAGAACCAGAATTCCAACAGTAGTGATCAATATTGACATAATAGAGGTAAGTGAATCGATCAAGTAGCCAAACTCTAAAGAAAGATCATTATTTATAGTCCAAGACCCTACATATTGATAGATAGAATTGTTATTGATTTGATGAATAGACAGATACACCGAAAAAATCATAACTATACTTAATAATAAAACACTAGGAAAAGCCCACATACGGCGAATATTTTTTGTTGCCGTGGGAAAAAGGAGAAGTCCCACTCCTATTAACATAGGAACTGGAAGTGGAATGAAAGGTATGATCCATGAATATTGATGTGTATATTCCATACAAAAAAAAAAAAGAAAAAAAAATGGATTCTTAATTCTTAATGAGTTTTGTTTCTTATTCGCCAATTTTATCTCTTTTGAAAGGGTTCAGTTAATAAAAAAATTAAGATTAAGATAGAAATAGAATTTTCTATTGTTAATTATTCTGAATTTTTGTGCAATATTTCCAATAGTTGAAAGTACGAAGTGAAAATGGGTCAAATGATATGACCAAATTACTAGTGAAAAAGAAACTTTTTTTTAGTTAGTAATATTAAGAAAATCGAAATTCTAAATTCTTATTATACAAGAATTTATTTATACAAAAATTTATATCCAGAAAGTGAGGATAAATAATTACACCAAAACTAAAAACATTAGTTTATTTTGATATGAATCATAAAAAACAATCCATATGACTCAAAAAAATAATAATTTTTTTGTAGTTTTTGATTCCGAATCAGTAATTCGTTTTGGCACTAATTTTTGATTTTCCATTCCAATAAAAAGACATATATCTTTGGAAAAAGAAAAAAGGTTATGATATTCAACAGTTTACTTTAGTTAGATAGAAAAAAGGAATTAAGATACATGATTTTAAAAATCATGTATCGTTTAAACGACCAAGTAAGCAGGATAAAGATAAGGGGTTGGGTTCTTAAACTTTTTCGATGTATTTTATTCCATGTATAAATGCAATACGACGAAAATAGACCGAGATATAAAAGGATAGTTTTTTTTGTAAGAATTACATAAAAGATTACTAGGAACAAAAAAAAAGACTATGTGATTTTTACATATCCACATTTTTTATGAAAGGGAGTAAAATAGTATAATTTAGAAAAACAAATAGATAAGATAGATATATGTCTAATTAAAGAACAATTCATTTTGAACAATAGATGTCTTTCACATCCAACTATAGCAATGAATAAACTAGTATAATTTTTGAATGGCAGCTCCAAAAAAACGCACTTCTATATCAAAAAAAAGGATTCGGAAAACAATTTGGAAGGAGAAGGGATATTGGGCAGCATTGAAAGCTTTTTCGTTAGCGAAATCTCTTTCTACGGGGAACTCAAAAAGTTTTTTTGTGCAACAAATACAAACATTGGAATAATCTGAATTAGCTGGACTCAAAGAATAGTCTAATTTCAAAGAATAGTTTCGTATATATATTGAAATTTGTTTATGATTTTTGGTTTTTTGCTCTTTTATATTTATATTCTTTTTGATAGTTTTTTGATTTGTAGTTTCTATATTTTATAGATATTTTTATACAAACTAAAAATCAAAATGAGATATAAGTAAGAATTTCTATTTGCTAATGTTTTGAACTGTTCAATAGAAAATTGACCCCATTTTGGAATTGGCTTTTTTTAATTAAAATTCTTTAATGTTTCTGTTTCTCAAATGCAATATTTGTTTCCTAAATTGAATATTTAGGAAACAAATATTGCATTTGAATCGACTCTTTCAATCTCGACGATTGACTAAAAATCGTTTATTATGATTTCGAGCAAGCCGCTATGGTGAAATCGGTAGACACGCTGCTCTTAGGAAGCAGTGCTAGAGCATCTCGGTTCGAGTCCGAGTGGCGGCATGGCATCTTATTTTCTAAAAGAGTAAGTCCTATAATGAATTCAATTCCCGATTTCCATTCATATAATTAGGAGATCCTTTTTTTTTTCATTTTTGTATATGATATTTTCAACTTTAGAGCATATATTAACTCATATATCGTTTTCGGTCGTATCAATTGTAATTGCAATTCGTTTGATAACCTTATTAGTCAATGAAATCGTAGTACTATATGATTCGTCCGAAAAAGGCATGATAGTAATTTTTTTCTGTATAACAGGATTATTAGTTACTCGTTGGATTTTTTCGGGCCATTTACCATTAAGTGATTTATATGAATCAGTAATCTTTCTTTCATGGGGTTTTTCCATTTTTCATATAGTTCCAGGTTTTGGTTTTAAAAAGCTTAAAAACTATTTAAGCACAATAATAGCACCAAGTGTTATTTTTACCCAAGGCTTTGCTACTTCGGGTCTTTTAACCGAAATGCATGAATCCGTAATATTAGTACCCGCTCTACAATCGCATTGGTTAATGATGCACGTAAGTATGATGGTATTGGGCTATGCAGCTCTTTTATGTGGATCATTATTATCAGTAGCTCTTTTAGTCATTACATTTCGAAAAGTCATAATAAGAAATATTGGTAAGAACAAGAATTTTATTTTTAATGAGTCATTTTCTTTTGCTGAGATCAAATACATGAACGAAAGAAACAATGTTTTACGAAACACTTCTTTTCCTTCTTATAGAAATTATTACAGGTCTCAATTTATTCAACAATTGGATCGTTGGAGTTATCGTATTATTAGTCTAGGTTTTATCTTTTTAACCATAGGTATTCTTTCGGGAGCAGTATGGGCTAATGAGGCCTGGGGATCATATTGGAATTGGGATCCAAAGGAAACTTGGGCGTTTATTACTTGGACCATATTCGCGATTTATTTACATACTAAAAAAAATAAAAGATTGGAAGGTGTAAATTCTTCAATAGTGGCCTCTATGGGCTTTCTTATAATTTGGATATGTTATTTTGGGATCAATAGGCATTATTATAGGAATATTACATAGTTATGGTTCATTTACATCTAATTGAATTAAAGTGAGTAAAGGGCCTGACTTTTTTTTTTTTACAAACATTTTGAAGCATATAGCATATATGCCAAGGTTTTAGTAAAGGAAAAAGTATAAGAAAATTTAAAACCCTTGGTTAGCCAATTTTTCAGAAATTCTGTTTCGGATAATTGAACGCCATTGTAGGTGCATTTAATATACATTTCTCTATTCCAATCCTTTAAATCCTCTGACCATTCAGTTACAATTCCAATTCATTTTTTTTAAGTTAATCCAGAGAAGAAAAAAGATTTTTTTTCATTGTACAATGAAAACTATTAAAAAGAAATAGGATTTCTTGCTCTCTTTGATTTTTTGGTTTTAGTCATTTATTCATGAAAACTATCTATAAAAAATTAGATAGAATAGCTTCGACCTTGTCAACTGATAATGAGAAAATGAAATCCGGATAAATACCAATACCTATTACAGGTATAAGGATAGAAATCGAAATAAATAACTCTCGCGGCCCATAATAACAAAAAAAAAAGAGTTTGGTGTATTAAAAAACTTGTATCCATAGAACATCTAGCATAACATAGATAATGAATAAATAGGAGTTAATATCATTCCAATTGCCACTAGCTTACACTCTGACCCGAGTAGTATGGGGCATGTGGAATCGCGTGTGAATCAGCAAAGACCACCTTGCAAGGCTAAATACTCTTGGGTGACTGATAGTGAAGTAGTACCATGAGGGAAGGGTGAAAAAAACCCCCATTGAGGAGTGAAATAGAACATGAAACCATAAGCTCCTAAGCAGTGGGAGGAGCCTGGGGCTCTGACGGCGTGCCTGTTGAAGAATGAGTCGACTCTTGTTATTGCTTCGACTCATATTCCCCAAAAAGTAGATCCTACTCTAATAGCTCCGA
>JAVQMF010000055.1:24240000-24242500 GCA_032878935.1 Erythrophleum fordii
GGTAGCCATACTGGAAGTTGCGGCTGGAGTTGAATACCTTATTCAAGAATTGTTTTTGATCCATTCCGGAGGTATCAATAGAAAAGGCAAATCCCTTATGATACACTAGATCTGACTCGGTTATTGATAGAGTGAATAGAACAGGGTCAAAGGGATAAAAAATGGCTAATTCATATAGAGCCATCGAACCAGCCCAACCAGTAACCAGAGCTTTATGCATTGTATGGACAGAAAGCAAACGTATAAATTAGTAAAAAAGAAACAAAAAGTATGAAACTCCAATATTTTTTTTCTTATGTTAAAATAATGTTAACGAATGTTGAAGTAAATAAAGAATTGATGTATGAAGAAAAAGACTACTAAAAAAGAAAGTAAAGGAGCAATATCAACCCTCTTGATAGACAAGGAAGGGCGTAGTAAGAGACGAAATGCTTCAGGAGTTGAAAATAAGCGTAGATTCGGAGATTCTTGAATAGGTCAACCTTTCGAACTGTGCTAAATTCATGGGCAGGCAAGAGACAACCTGGCAAATTGACTCCATTTTGGTGGAAAATCTAGGTTATGACAATAAATCTAGTTTACTAATTGTAAAACGTTTAATTACTCGAATGTATCAATAGAATCATTTGATTATTTTTGCTTGGTCTGAGGTTATCGACAAAAAAGATTTGTCCCCCAACTAATGAAGAGATCTTGGCGGAATTGCCACATATGAAATTGAGCACAATTTTGCAAAGAAATAGCCCGCTTGTTTCTCAAGAAGAGATGGGAAACATGCTCAATATCATTTGATTGAATAGTTGACCCAGCTCCTTGTTGTTTGAAGAAACCCTCCACTTCAATTGGTATTTTTTCACGAAAAGCAAACATGAGATAATAAATCCAGTCTTTCACTAAGATTTCGAATAGCTGTCCCGAATTCAAGTTGATTATGTTTCACCTCTTCCTCGGAGAAAGACGATCAAATAATTCCTAATCATGGTCCTTGAGGATCGGATCATCCATATAAATATTGACCCACTAAAATATCGCCCGTCTCTACCCAAGATCCCAGTATCACAATTCCATTTTTGTCTAAATTTCGGAGTAAATGGGCTTCTAGGTGTGGTATTTCATTAGTGATTCTTTCAGGACCGTGGCTTGTCACATGAGTCTGAATTTCATATTTCCGTATGTGAAAAGAAGTATAAATATCTTCATAGACTAGAGTTAGAGACTCGAAATCAAGGAAAAATAGAATATGCAAGTCGACTAAATCTTGAAGCATCTCTCTTAAAGAAAGAAAAAGATGTCGAAGAAGATTATGCAGGATCAGACATGAAAGAGGGTGTAAAAAAAAAAAGAAATACAAGAACAGCATCGAAGCAGAACTTAATTGCTTCCTAAGAAAGTATTTGCTTTTTCAATTGAACTGGCGTGATTGCTTAAATGAAAGAATAATGAATAATATCAAAGTATATTGTCTCCTGCTTAGACTGATAAATCTAAAAGAAATTGCTATAGCCTCTATTCAAAGAGGAGAACTAAGTCTAGATATTATGAAAATTCAGAATCAGAAGGATTTCACTCTTACAGAATTGAATAAAAATACAGAATTGATGAAAAAAGGAATATTGAGTATCGAACCAATTCGTCTATCTAGAATAAACCATGAACAATTTAGTATGTATCAAACCATAAGCGTTTCATTGATTCATAAGAGAAAGCACCAAATTAATCAAAGATACCGAGAAAAAAGGTACGTTGATAAGAAGAATTTTGATAAATCCATTACAAGAACAAGAGATCAAAAGCTGACTGAAAATAAAGACAAAAATCATTATGATTTGCTTGTTCCTGAAAATATTTTATCCGCTAGACGTCGTAGAGAATTGAGAATTCTAATTTGTTTCAATCCTACGAACGCCCCCGATCGGTGCAATAGGATGTGTCTATTTATCTATCTCTTGACTCGAAATGGAAGCAAGTTTGAAAAAGGATCTTAGAGTGTCTAGGGTTGGGCCAAAAGGGTCTCTTAATGCCTTCTTTTACGTTTCGTCTTTCGTTTCCTTTTCGTTTGTTTTGAGAGATATATCAATCAATTCTAATTCTTTTTCTATTGATTCTTTTCCGATCGAGATGTATGGATCCATGGGTCTATATGTCTATATATGGATTAACGAAAATGTGCACCGTAGTAGGTGAGAAAATCACCTGTTTGGTTGAATATGCTACCAATCAATTTTTACCTCTTATTCTAGTATGTGCTTCTGGAGGAACACGTATGCAAGAAGGAAGTTTGAATTCTCAAATAATATCAGAGGGGCTTGCCGTCAGTGTGGAAATTCCATTTTCCCTACAATTAATCTCTTCCTTAGAGGAGGAAAAAATTGTAAAATCTTATAATTTACGATCAATTCATTCAATAACTAGAATCATTTGATTATTTTTGCTAATGATTCTAACAAAAATCCATTTTAGGGGTACAACAAGAATTTGTATTCTCAAATAATATCAGAGG
>JAVQMF010000055.1:24247500-24252500 GCA_032878935.1 Erythrophleum fordii
TTGCTATTAATTGATGCAGCCCAAAACATATAAAAATGCAGATTGGTAACCTAATGAATACCAAGGAGGCCATTGCCTTACATGATTCATTTGGTTTAATTCCTATGCGTCTGAGGGGACAAACAATCCCACACGACAAATTCTAAAAGAAAAATAAAGTAAATATAAAGAAGCTAAAATGACAATATTCACAGGCATATAAAATTTGGTGATCGTGTGTGTCTTTTTGTTTACAGATCATCCAAAACTTCATGAACAAAACAAAAGATGATGCTTATTCCCTGATTATTAGTTGAACCTCTTATCACATTTTCCTTGGCATATCACCAACTCATGAGCCACCAAGCCATAGCCAGTGCTGTCCTTCCCGACCATTTGTCTATTCTCCTTGCCCCGCTTCTCACGCATTGTCATTCCCCTAGATCACCAACCTCGCACATGCAACAGACACGAAGGAGAAAGAATACGATAAGCATAGTTGGAAAGGGAAAGATATGCATATATATATATAGACACTGGGCAACATTCATTATGCACAAGGTACACTAATTATATTATTCTAGGCATATTTACCGTCTTTATTTTATTTTATTTTGCCTATGAATAGCAGAAGCAAATAAACCCATGTAAAAGTATTTTCCTAATCTCCTGAGACAGTCTCTCGATCAATTGTTCTCGTCAAGTTAAGGATTCCCAATTTATAGTCCTCTCATGTGGTGTAAACAACAGGCACAGTAATTTCAATGATTTTTCAATGTAATCATTTACTTAAGCGAAGGTCAATGTATGGACGAATAAATTTTGGAAATCAGCATACACAATTCATTTACATGGCAAGCAACTTGAAAGACATAATCAAGGGGTCATGTTCAGATACTGATAGCAGTTAAACATGTTCTCGACAGGGCAGTATCTATACCAGTCATGAAATCAGGTTTGGGTGCAACAAATGGGAGTTCACAGCTATATCAGAATGTAGCAAACATTAGGAGGGAGAAGTTGCAGTAAAATTTTTTTATCAAAAGGTGTCATGCTGGTGAGATGTATGAGACAACGTAAATGAAATGACCCCACTAACGAATCCCTCAGTTCTGCAAATCATTCCCTAGCTTATGCAAACTTGCATTCTCCACAAAGGGTAGGAAAAGCTAAGCTACGTAAGAGCATCCTAAATACAACCTACCAGGCATACATTCACAGTACAAAAAAGAACGACACCATTACACCTTCTCCCTAGTTTCGGCAGCATCTCACAAAACCAGCAATGTCTAACAGAAGATGGAAAGAAAATAAGGTCCATATTCGGACATCCAGCACACCTTCACAACACAAGATAAAACTATGCCTATAATTCTGCCAATAAGTTCAGCCATTTGAACAGAATTTCACATGCCACAAAACAGAAAGGAGAACGAGACAGGGACCATATAATCATCAGCTTTTCATTTCTAATCCAAATTAAATTTGCAAATAAAGTTAACTTAGCTTTTTTTTTCAACTCCTTTTGATTTTCTATTTTCTGCTGTTGTAGCTCCCTGTTGCTCCTCTGTACAGCTTCTTGCCCTCTTAGTTTTCATCAGATTATGAGCCTCCGGGTCATGGATCTCGCATAGAGCTCTGCGTTTGGCATTGACGATATGAGGTTCTTGAGAGGAAGACTGTGAAAGGCCCTCGATACTCCCTCGCTGAATCTCCTTTCTGCTTTTTTCTCAATTTCTGTGGCTCTCAGTTTCTCCTCGAAAATCCCTTTCTCCCTCCTGAATCTCCTCTTTTGATTTCGAATCCCCTTCTCCTCGATTTTCCTTCAGCCCTAAATTCCTCGCATCACTCTCTCTCTATCAATCCGAAAATCCCCAATCTCCTTTCACCCTTCATCCTCCGTCTCTCTCCTTCATCTCCTCCGCTCTTTTGTTCCTTCTCGTCCCCGTCTGTCGTGGTCCCCTCCTGCTGCCTCTTTTCTGTTTGTTTCTCCCTCTCACCTCTGTGCGTCCCTCCGTCGCTCCCTCTGTGTGTCTCGCGTCTCCCTTCTCTCTCTGTTTCTATTTTCGATCGCCCTTTTTCGAAACACTTCTCAGCTTTCTCCCCTCAAATCCCAATAGGAACTCCCTCGCTCCTGAGTCTCTCTCAACCTCGCGTGCTTTTACTCTCAGCCTCCCCCCTCGGCCTGGTTTCCCCATAGATTTGGGAAGAGGCACGACGGGGAGGGAGAAACTCCTTCGGTCCCCCTTCTGCCTCCGAGTGTTTCTCCCTTCCCTTCCGAATCCCCTTCTCCTCTTCCTCTCCCTCAGTGCCTTTTTTCTTCCTCTGTCTCCTCGTGTCTCCATTTTTTTTCTGTCTTTTTCCTGTCCGCGTCTGCCCTAAGAGAGAATGAAGGGGGGGACCAAAGGGACCGGGTAGGGCTCCAGATGGATCTGAGAAAATGGGTCTAAGGTGGCGGGTTATGGGCTTCAAGTTGGGTTGTAAAAAGTCCGAAAAGCTGTTGGCCCAAAGGAATGGGCTTCTGCTGTTTCCTTTTCTGGCCCAGTTCTGAGTTGGGTTTTTTTTTTTCATTTTGGTTTTCTTCTTTTTTTCTTGTCTGGCCCAATTTTGAGTTGGGTTGGGTTGTGGTTTGGATCGGGGTTGAGTTAGGGTTGTGTTTTTTTTTTTTTCTTTTTTTTCGGGCTTCAAGCTTGGGTTAAGGTTGAAATAATGGGCCTCCGTTTTTCTTTGATTTTTTTGTTTGGGGTCTCCCAAATTAGATCCCAAAATTTTAATCTTTTTTTTTTTTTAGTTTCCCCTTTATTTGCGTTTAGCCCCTCTTTTTTTGTGAGATTTTATTTTTCTTTTTAATTCATTTTTCCTTTCTTTTTCTAGTCTCTTTTTTTTTTTATTTTTGATTTTTTTTAATTAATTTTTTTTTTAATTTCATTTGTTTTGGATTTTTGTTACTCCCTCTTTGATTAGTATTTGTTTTAATTTTGGATTAATGGGCTTTTATTTATTTTTAATTTTATTTTTGGGTTCTTTCCCTTTGATTTTTCTTTTTTTGCGTTTGTTGGGTTAAAAGGGTCTATTTGATTTTTGTCTTGTCTTTTTTCCTTTTTATTAGTTTTCTAATTTTTATTTTTATCATGATTTTTAGAGCAAGCCTGGACAAAATACGGTGTTCACAAATCTCATGGAGAGTTCAATCCTGGCTCAAGATGAACGCTGGCAGCATGCTTAACACATTCAAGTCAGATGGGAAGTGGTGTTTCCAGTGGCGGACGGGTGAGTAATACGTAAGAACCTGCCCTTGGGAGGGGGAACAACAGCTGGAAACGACTGCTAATACCCTGTAGGATGAGGAACAAAAGGAGGAATCCGCCTGAGGAGGGACTCACGTCTGATTAGCTAGTTGGTGAGGTAATAGCTTACCAAGGTGATGATCAGTACTTGGTGCGAGAGGATGATCAGCCACACTGGGACTGAGACACGACCCAGACTCCCACGGGAGGCAATAGTGGGGAATTTTCTATAATAGGCGAAAGCCTGACGGAGCAATGCCGCATGGAGGTAGAAGGCCTACGGGTCGTTAACTTTTTTTCTCAGAGAATAAGTAATGACGGTATCTAGGGAATAAGCATCGGCTAACTCTGTGCCAGTAGCCACAGTAAGACAGAGGATGCAAGCATTATCTGGAATGATTGGGTGTAAAGCGTCTGTAGGTGGCATTTTAAGTTTGTTTTCAAATCCTAGGGCTCAACCCTGGACAAGCGGTGGAAACTACCAAGTTGGAGTATAGTAGGGGCAGAGAGAATTTCTAGTGGAACGGTGAAATGCATAGAGATCGGAAAGAACAACAACAGCAAAAGCACTCTGCTGGGCTGACATTGACACTGAGAGACAAAAGTTAGGGGAACAAATGGGATTAGATACCCCAGTAGTCCTAGCCGTAAACGATGGATACTAGTTGCTGTGTGTATCGACCCATGCAGTGCTGTAGCTAACGCGTTAAATATCCCGCCTGGGGAGTACGTTTGCAAGAATGAAACTAAAAGGAATTGATAGGAGCCCGCACAAGTGGTAGAGCATGTGGTTTAATTCGATGCAAAGCGAAGAACCTTACTAGGGCTTGACATGCCGTGAATCCTCTTAAAAGAGAGGGGTGCCTTCGGGAACACGAACACAGGTGGTGCATGGCTGTCATCAGCTCGTGCCGTAAGGTGTTGGGTTAAGTCCCACAATAAGCACAACCCTCTTGTTTAGTTGCTAATGTTGAGTTTGGAACCCTGAGCAGACTGCCGGTGATAAGCTGGAGAAAGGTAAGGATGATGTCAAGTCTTCATACCCCTTATGCCCTGGGCGACACACGTGCTACAATGGCCGAGACAAAGGATTGCAATCCCGCGAGGGTGAGCTAACTCTAAAAACCTGTCCTCAGTTCGGATTGTAAGCTATAACTCGCCTGCATGAAGCCAAAATCGCTAGTAATTGTTGGTCAGCCATACGGCGGTGAATTCGTTCCCGGGCCTTGTACACACCGCCCGTCACACTATGGGAGCTGGCCATGCCCGAAGTCGTTACCTTAACCGCAAGGAGGGGGATGCCGAAGGCAGGGCTAGTGACTGGAGTGAAGTCGTAACAAGGTAGCCGTACTGGAAGGTGCGGCTGGATCACCTCCTTTTCAGGGAGAGCTAATGCTTGTTGGGTATTTTGGTTTGACACTGCTTCACACCCAAAAAGAAGCGAGCTACGTCTGAGTTCAATTTGGAGATGGAAGTCTTCTTTCGTTTCTCGATGGTGAAGTAAGACTAAGCTCATGAGCTTATTATCCTAAGTCGGAACAAGTTGATAGGATCCCCTTTTTTTCTCCCTCATGTCGCCACACAAGGGCGACATGGGGATGTAAAAAGGTAAAGAGAGGGATGGGGTTTCTTTTGCTTTTGGCATAGTGGGCCCCCAGCGGGAGGCCCGCACGACAAGCTATTAGGTCAGTGGTAGAGCGCGCCCCTGATAATTGCATCATTGTGCTTCGACTG